>OX016540.1:13217500-13245000 GCA_943590905.1 Sphaerophoria taeniata | reverse complement strand
GCACATTCAACATTCAAAATAACTTCTAATAATTCTGTCTCACTCTCACAATCAACTGCTCAAAGCTCCGAAAAAGCTAACCCATCATCTTCTAACCCACCACAACAAAACTCAAAAAACATTGCTATGAGCAATACTGCTCTAACCACTGAAACAAATCAAACAACATCAGAAACTTCAAAACAACTGCAACAAAAAAAACCAAAACAATGCAAATAATAATAATGAATCTGATAATATGTGCATTTCTGACCCTGAACCAGAAAATGCCAATAATTTATCACCCATTTCCAGTATTACACAATCACTTTTACTCAAAAATAAATATTTTTTGACCCAAAATCATGATGAGCAACAACCAAACCAATAATAAACAACAATCTGCAATGCGTAACCCTGCCGATCTGTTGTTGAGAAGCTCGAACAACAATAATTGTCCGAGCGGCTCAACATCCGGACGGCGGGGATCCCTTGCCAATACCAACTTAAATTTTCCTACTCAATCATACTCACAACTAAACCCAACAAACCACATTAATCACACAACTAATGGTACCTCCAACAATCATTTGAATTCAAGAACCAATTTGCCATTTCAAAACAATAACCTTCAAGATCATACCACTCTACCACCAAACGCTAACAGACAGAACTTCACACAATATTCACATAGTAATATTGCGCCGAAGTTCTCCCCTCATCAGGATAGAGCTGAACTTAGGATTCTCCAGTGGAATCTGAAAGGTTATATAAACAATTACGATGAGCTCAATCTCCTTCTCAAAGAAATCAATCCCTCAATTTTATGCCTACAGGAAACGCATTTTCCCTGTAATGTAAGCCCAATCCCACCAAAAACATATAAATGCTATTTCAAAAACCTTCCCGCAAACACAACTGCTAAGCAAGGTGTTTCAATATTAGTAAAAAGTGACATTCCTCACAAAGAAATTCCCATTAATTCAAACCTAACGTGTTGCGCTATAGAAATATCCGCCCCGTTAAAAATTTGCGTGATCTCTTTATATATCCATCCCAAACAAACATTTACTAAAACAGACTTAGACTCAATATTAACCCAACTTCCTCGCCCAGTGATATTAACAGGTGATATTAACTCGTGGAACACTCTCTGGGGATCCCCTTGCACAAATCATAGAGGCGAAATTATTGAAAACTTTATACTAGATTCCAATCTTTCCATCTTGAATGACGGCTCACCCACACATCTCTCCACTTACAACACTCTGACACATGTTGACATAACTTGTGTCACCCCTGAACTTCTGCCTAAAATACTTTGGAAAACTATAGAACCCCTTCACAACAGCGATCACACTCCAATTCTGACAACTATTAACCTTAAAAACACCTTCAGACATCCAACACCTAACCCAAAATTTAAAACTGACTCAGCAAATTGGTTAGCCTTCAAACACCATGGCGCAAAATTATAGTCCGCTAATGAACAAGTTTAGTGTGAAACTAGCTTAAAATGACGTTTCAGACATGACTCAAACGTCATTTTAAGCTAGTATCACACTAAATTCTCTTAAAGTTGTTCATTAGCGGACTATAATTTTGCGCCCATGTCTCACAGAATTTATCGAACACACCCTCCTTAAACACAAACAAGGAGGCAGCAACTATCCTAAAAGCCATTAGATCTGCAGCAAACGTTTCGATTCCGCAAACGCACCCAAAAAAATCTAAAAGCATTACCCCGTGGTGGAATTATTGTGAATTAGCAAATCTTCGAAAAAATAAAATTCTAGCCTGGAAAATATTCAAAAACAATAGAAATCAAAACAATCTGATAGAATTTAAAAAAAGCAAACGCAACATTCCGGAGACAACTTAAACTAGCGAAGGCCAGAAGCTTTGAAGAATTCATCTCTTCCATCAACCCAAACACCCCCACATATAAAGTGTGGAACAATATAAGATCTCTCACTCACTCAATATAAACCATATAAAAACACCTAACGGTCTTATCTCAAATCCATTTGAAATAAACCACTTTATAGCACAATGCTGGTCGGAGTACTCAAACGACTCTAATTTCCCAAACGAGTTTAAACAAAACAAACATATTTTTTCTACACCTTCCCAAACACCAGATTATAAAGCAATGATCATTGAGAGAGACATCTCCCTAACTGAATTACATTCATGCTTAGCCAAATTACACGGAAAAACTCCCTGCCGCGATAAAATATCATATCCAATGCTTAAAAATCTCCCGGAGAAAGGGATACTCAGAATCCTCAACCTCTATAATAACATCCTTAATACAAGCATTGTACCACAAAACTGGAAAATACCTTCAATTCTACCTATCCCAAAGCCTGGTAAAGAAAGACTAACTCTTGCCATGCTTGGCAAAAGTACTCGAAAAAATCGTGGCCAAAAGAATCATGTGGTATGCTGAGACTAAGAATCTTTTAAGCCCAAATCAAGTAGCATTTAAACCCAATCGAGGCTGCACCGACGCGCTCCTTTTTATTGATGACCTTGTCTCTAGAGCATTAAGCTCCAAAAACCATGTGTCGATACTGACCCTAGATTTTGAAAAAGCATTCGACAGAATAGGATCTCACGTTATTTTAAACAAACTTAGCGAATGGGCTGTTGGACCCAAGATGTTCAACTATGTAAAATCTTTTGTGAGCAACAGAAAATTTTATGTAAAATGCAACAATTCCTACTCCACCTCATTTAAACTCGATAATGGTATACCCCAAGGTTCACCATTATCAGTAGTCCTCTTTTCAATTGCCTTTCAAAACATTTGCGAAATACTTTCCAGACACAAACTTTTAAATTATTGCATCTATGCAGATGATGTTTATATTCTGTGTAAAACACAAAATATAAACGAAGTCGAAAACATTCTCTCCAATGCAATTAAGGACATTTTAGAATGGGGAAACATCTCAGGATCCAAACTTTCTTTAACAAAATGTAAAATCTTACATATATGCCGTAAACATAATTGTACTCCCATTAATTTAAATATTAATAATATAAATATAGAGACTGTAAATCAATTAAAAATTCTAGGCTTAATATTTAATAGCAAATATAATTGGCGTGACCATTGCATTGAAATAAAAAAATCTCTGATTGCAAGAGCAAATATTGTAAAATACCTTGCTAATAAAAAAAGTAATGTACATGTTAACACTCTTTGTAATATAACGAAATCATTAATTTTAAGCAAAATAGATTATGGAATTTTCATATACGGAAACTCACCTAAAACAACACTTGGAATCATCAAACCAACATATCACCAGGTAGCAAGATGTAGTGTTGGCGCCTTTCGTACCACTCCCACAAAAAATATCCTTGCTGAAGCTGGCCTACCGACTATAGAAGAGAGAAGGGAACAAATAACTTCTAAACTTTACGCTAAACTGATTTTCTCATACAACTCGCCAATCAACAAGGAACTAGTCCTTATGATGAACCGCAAAAAGAGTCACAGGATCCCTTCAGCCTTATTTACAATCTACCAAACTGGTAAAAACCAGTTCCCAAAAAAGGACTTGATTAAAATAAATAGCAAAAATAACCTGGAACCCCCGTGGCTTATAGATTCAAACTCTGTCATAATGGACCTAGCTTCTTATGGGAAAACTAACACAAGCAAAGTTTTCTTATCGAAAATTGTATCAACACATCTCTTCCAATCTCAAGCTCAGCAATTGGAACTTCATTTTCACTGATGGATCAAAGACTAGCGAAAATACATCTTTTGCAATTGTGAATGAAGACGGGAGTACGATCCGACTTGGGCTACTCCCAGAAATATCATCTATATTTGCTGCGGAGGCTTTTGCAGTTTTTAATGCAATACAAGAGGCTATAAAAATTGGAAAAAAATCATCATCTGCACAGATAGCCTCTCCACAATGAAAGCTGTTACAAATACAAACAACGATGTCGACATTGTCAACAACATCCGATCCTTATTAATTAAAACAAAACGTTCCATAAAACTCATGTGGGTTCCAGGACACGTTGGTATTCCTGGCAATGAAAAAGCAGATGAAGCTGCCAATCTTGCATTAAGATCACCATTGTACCTCTACAACTTCTACACTAAAAAGGACATTATTAAAAACCAAATGGAACGATTCTCAAACTGTGTACAAAATGATTGGTCCATGTATGAGCATCACTACACTAGAGTCAACCCAACAAAAAATCCACCCAGATATCCTACAAACATACCAAAACACAAGATTAAAAACTACATCAGATTACGACTTGGCCATACTGCTACACAACTCACCTCCACATCATCAAGAAAGAACCTCCACCCATTTGCCGCACCTGCCACACTACCATAGACCTACATCACCTTCTCTGACAACAACGAAAAAAAATATAAGGACTATGAACCTGATGAAGGAGAAGGAGATGGTGAGCCATGTGCCTCTCCCGGACCCTGATTCAGTAGCAAAAACGTCCAAGAGAAAAAGGCAGGATGATACACTTTCGCCCACGAAAAGATCACCCCTGCAGAAAAGAAAACTCCTGACTACTGAAGAGATGTTGGAGTCGCGCAATTTCGGCATTGCGGATTTCGGAAACCCCTCAAGAAAACTCTCGGAAGACCAATGGCAATTATTGGAAATGAGAATCCTGGATGAGGTTAACGATGCTATCGTTAATAGCAGGCCACCACCACTCTTTGGGAACCTCAGAACCATGAATGTAGAGCTAGGGTTCTCTACATCGGCTCTTTCACTAAAAGGCGACACAATTATTCTCGATTACTTTATAAATATTTATTTATAAACTATTTCTTTAATTTACACAGAATGAAACAATGAAACCGGTGGTGAAAATTACTATTGTTTGCTTGCTTGTTCTATGAGGTCTATTCAACACGAGATTCGGATAGCTACTCTTTTTTAGATCTTAAATGAAACCGTCGATTTGATTGAGTGAAAGGGGACGCACATTCTCTTTTGGGTCTGTTCGCTTGTTCGTCTTGTCCGTTCTTGTCTGTTCTTTCGTTCGTTTTTAGTCGACAGGGTGTCCCTACATGGTAGGCTAATCCTACATCTCGGCGATCCTGACGACTCATTCGTCCCCGAATGAAGGGTTCCATTTCTTCATAAACTCCGCCACCGTTGTAGTCTGGGCGGGCCCTTCGTGATCTCCCACCTTCTTCACATCGTATCGACCGTGCCTTAATTGTCTAACGACCTTATAGGGCCCCAGAAACTTGAGTCTCAACTTCATACCCGTGCCGTACTGAGTGCGCTTGATGGCAACCAACTCGTTTACGCTGTATCGTTTCTCGGGTACTCTCTTCTTGTCGTACGTCCTCCGGTTCTCTTCTTGTACAGCTCTTATATTCCGACTAACCTCCACACGCATCTCGTCTCGCTCTTGATCCAACTCTCGGATGGTTGCTTCATCCATCAACTCTCTCAATTGCGTTGAGGTGTCCACGCGCATATCCAATCCGGTTAGTACTCGAAAGGGACTGTGTTTCGTACTTCTAGGAGGAGTATTATTCAGAATCTGCTGAATGCCATCTACGTGTTTATACCACTGGGTAGGATTGTCGACACAAGCCTTAGCGAGCATTGGTACAACAATTTTGTGGATCCTCTCCACCTGCCCATTTCCCCTCGGAACTCCTGTCGCGATTACCAGGTGTTGTATTCCCTGACTGGTACAATATTCTTGGAAAGCAGTTGAGGTGAAAGCTGTCCCTCTATCCGAAATTATTCGCTTCGGGTTGCCGAAGATTATTGACTGCTTTTGTAACCTCTCTATTACTTCACCAGCGCCCTTACTCTTTACCGGATAGAGCCAGGTAAATTTCGAGAATGCATCAACTACCACTAGTAGATGATTATATCGTTTGTGAGTCATTTCCATTGGGCCGACATGATCAACATGGAACGTTCCTAGCGGACGATCTTCTTTGTCAATAGGAGTTAGCAGGCCTTCCTTCTTGCCCATCTTCGCCTCGATCACAATACACTTCACACAACTCTTGACTACGTCGCTGACTTTCTTCGTCAGATTGGGAATGTAGAAGTCTCTCTCCACTAACTCTGAAGTTCTCTTCACTGCTAAGTGTCCTTGCTGATGCGCCAAGCTTATTATTTCGTGTTCCATGGAAGACGGCACGACAATCTGCTCCTTCACCTTATCCTTATGCACCACACCTGATTTCATGAAGAAATCTTCGTAAGGACTTGTTTCCAGGATCTTCATCATAGCTCGAATCCACGGGTCGGACGATTGAGCTTCTCTGATACGATGGTGTAGTGACTCATCGATCATCATGCAATACACTCGACTCAAAGCATCCACGTGCTTCATTTTCGTTGCTGACCGATGTTCAATCACGTAGTCGAACTCTTGCAGGAACATCGCCCATCGAGAGACTCTTGGCGGGACATCGGTCTTCCGCATCGTCATGGCGAAAGCATTACAGTCGGTGACGATCTTGATGGGGACTCCCATAACATAGATCCGCCACTTCTTTAAGGCTTCGATGATGGCTAATACCTCAAGCTCGTATGAGTGAAATTTCTCTTCGAACGGAGTAGTCTTTCTACTCATATATTGAATCGGATGGAAAGCTTGATCTTCCGCGTTCTTCTGCAACAACATGGCTCCATAGCCGTACATGCATGCGTCTGTATGAACCTCGGTTATCGCCTTAGGATCAAACAGCTGTAACACTGGCAGAGTTATCAACGCCTCTTTCAGTTGCTCAAAAGCCACTAACTGTTCGACGTCCATCACGAACTCAGTATTCTTCTTCAATAGATCTGATAGCGGTTTGGCTACCATCGCGAATCCATTGACAAATCTCCTGAAGTATGATGTCAGACCAAGGAATCGTTGAAGCGCTTTCTGGTTGACAGGCACTGGAAATTCCCGAATCGCCCTCGTCTTTTCCAAAGACGGCCGTATAGTGTTATTCTCCACTATATATCCTAGGAAGTTTATTTTCCTTCTTAAAAACTGGCACTTCTTCCACTGGATGTGCATGCCATTCATTGCCGTTGTCTGCAATACCTTCTGCAGTTTTTCTAAACCTTCTCGCTCGTCTATGGATGGAATGATGATGTCATCCATATAGACTACGACTGTTCCGTCTTCAATCAACGACCTTAACACTGATGAGATGTATCTGCAGAACACTGCCGGTGAGTTCGAAATACCGAAAGGGACGTACAGGAACTCGAATTGTCCATGGTGGGTTACAAACGAGGTGTACTTCCGGGAATCCCGTTCAACCGGTACATGTAGAAATCCATTACTCAAATCGAGAGTAGTAAATACCCTCGATCCCTGCAGTCTATCGATTACGTCGTCAATCTGTGCCATAGGGAAATTGTCGCGAATCACTTTTTCGTTCAGCTTGCGATAGTCGCAGCAGAGGCGTTTGGTTCCATCTCTCTTCTGGACAAGCACGATTGGTGATGCGTATTCCGACACGCTCGGCTGCACAATGCCATCACGGATCCAATCCGCCACCTGTTTCTCAACAATCTGTTGATCACTATAGGCCAATCTCCTCGGCCTCTGATATACCGGAATATCGTCCGTTAATATCAACCGCATCGCCACCTGCGACTCTACGCTCCTCTTTGGAAGATACCCCTTGATCAACGTCATTAACTTCTCCTTTTCAGTATAGTGGAGATGACTGAAATCGGTCTCATCACTCTGGGCAAACTCTCCTTCTTCATCTGACAGGCAGATCGCTCCCAATTCAGTCAACAATTCCTTGACCGTTGATGAATCATCCTCGGCTACGGCGCGCTCACAAACCTTCCGTCCCTGTATTTCCAACCCTTGGCTAATCCCGCCCTCGGTCATACACTCACGGCCTTCATTGCCTATTGCGCCTCCAGCCACACTCCTGCATCCTGCCCTGTCACCTTTCACAACCACATTTCCCGTCCACCTGAATTCGGAAATAGTTTTCGGAATTGGCTTCGGTTCGTTGCCATCTGTTCGATCCCTCACACCTTTCCTGGTGAAGACCGCGCCCTCTGTCGTGATCGATACATCAACCTCCTTCAATATCTCATTCCCAATTACCGCTGAATATGGAATGTCTCCCTCCCTGACCACATGAAAAGTTAACCTTAGCTCCACCTCGTCTATAGTTACCATTGTCTCAAAACAACCTAGTGTAACTACTTTCTTCTGCCCTATGCCCGACAGACTTCTTTTCATTGAGCTCAACTCGACATCGTCTAACATTATTAGATTGTCATACCGCAGCAGGTTGAGGTCGCTACCCGTATCAAATAGTGCGGACAAATTCTGGCTGTTCAAACTAAAATCCTTAAAGATTCTGTTGCAGTTGACTGCCAACGAAATCTGGGATTCTGGGATCTCCTCAGTATCACATGTTGTGGCAGTGTGAACGTTGGATTCCCTCTTATTCCCTCTCTGTCCCTCTTGTCCCCTACTACTGCATTCCGTAGACCTATGCCCTGGCTGCCCACAGCAGTAGCACCTAATATCTCGTCTCACTGCATCTCTGACCAAACCAAAATGTAGGAGAAGCCTATCCTGCAGAGCCCTTTTCAACCCTGCCGTATCTAGCCCTAGTTCCGTCAGTTTCGTCCTCAGTCCTTCGACTGTCAACCCCAGAATAGCGTCCCTATCCATCAGGTTAAAAATAAAAACAACTTTGCACGACGGACTATTTATTCAATACAGTCAGACGAAACCTTATCCGCCGGACTATGTTCTACAAATTTTTTACTTCCAAAAAAAACAACACAACAAGCAACGCAATAGTCAATTTCACTCACCCCTTTGTAATATTTTTCTTCAACACTCTCCGTGTCGTTGTCGCTCTCGCTGGTCTCTGCTGGGCTGGTAGCTCCTCCTCTTTTAAGTGGTTTTCGTGTTTCTTTTCTTCGTGTTTCTTTTCACACTGTTGGAGCAAACGACAGCAAAACCAGTCTATGCAGGTTAGCCTTTCGTCGATGCCCTTTCGCTTTCGCACTTGTGTTTGTATATAGTAGAGATTGACTTCTCCTACTATCACAATTTAACACTGTGCCCCTTTTTTTCTCTTGTGAGTATAGCAAGATTGATTTCGCTGCTATACAATCTGCGCAATACACTTTTGCTTGCGCTTTGGTGGTTGATTTTTTGTTTCTTGTGTTCGCTGGTAATTTGTCTCTCGCCTTCTTACACAGGCACACACACAGCACAATTTTGCCTTCGCTTAACTGTTCGGGTTTTTTTTCACACCGGTACTTTGTTGAACCAATTTCAAATTTTAGCGTCACTTTGTTTTATTCGATTGATTTCGAGTTTTTAAAAGTTATTTGTATATAAAACAATGACGTTTTTCAGGGATACTTTTCAGACAACGCTGACAACCGTTCACTTCACAATAACGACGAACACAATTCAATTTTTGCCCGTGGATCATTCCGGACGAGTCCCCAAGATGTAGAGCTAGGGTTCTCTACATCGGCTCTTTCACTAAAAGGCGACACAATTATTCTCGATTACTTTATAAATATTTATTTATAAACTATTTCTTTAATTTACACAGAATGAAACAATGAAACCGGTGGTGAAAATTACTATTGTTTGCTTGCTTGTTCTATGAGGTCTATTCAACACGAGATTCGGATAGCTACTCTTTTTTAGATCTTAAATGAAACCGTCGATTTGATTGAGTGAAAGGGGACGCACATTCTCTTTTGGGTCTGTTCGCTTGTTCGTCTTGTCCGTTCTTGTCTGTTCTTTCGTTCGTTTTTAGTCGACAGGATGTCCCTACATGGTAGGCTAATCCTACATGAATGGGTTCAAAATTTTGACATGCGAAGACGACATTCCTGCAGGTCATCGTCAAAAGAACGATAGCTCCCTGGCCCAACGCTGATTTCCGCTTAATCGGATTGAAAGAAATCGGTGACTTCACCAAACCCATGGCCAAAATGATGATAAAAGGACCCACGATACCTCGAGATCGTATAGAGAGATATCTGTAATCTCTAAATGAGAAACAGCTAAGTTAAAGCTGGAAAGAAATAGAGATGGGAGAAAGAACGGAGGAAGGCACAGAAGTGGTGGTGCAACTTAGCCACAAATCTATATCTCTTTTGCGGAAAATTGGCTTCAAAGTACGCATAAACCGATGCAAACTTTGACTTATAACCAATAAGACAAAGCAAGTAAGTAAGTCAGGGTGCGTTTTTAAAACAATATGAACATGAAATTGATACAAATTAATATTCATCACAGTAAAGCCGCCAGTTCCAATCTTGTCTACATCTTGGGAAGTAGACAAATAGACATTGCCCTCAGATTCAAGAACCCTGGATTTCAGGTGGCAAAATTAGTGGACTTCATTCATCATTCTTGATGCTATACAAGGCCACATAAGTAGCAAATAGTAATATCAGATCCTGTATTTTAGCCAGGAAGAAGTTTAATCTCTTTCTTTTAGCAAATTACAGCGATGCAGACCAGTGTGCTGTCAAGCTTGAAAGGGAGGGACCACTGATCCCTGGCATCATGCTATATGCCGCATGATGGACTAGAAGGGTCTCCCGATAACATCACAAGCCAACTTGCAGAAAAAGCCGCCTCCGAGAGATGGGGCGTGGTACTAGGTTGTGATACGAACTCACTTTATACCCAATGGGGTAGTACCGATTTCAACAACGGAGGTGAGTCTCTTTTTGAATTTATACAAGACCATAATCTTTTAGTAGCAAACAGAACGAACCCACTTTTGTAACTAAAAATAGAAAAGAAGTGCTTGACGCTACCCTAACCAATAACTCAAGCACAATAGCAATAGACCAATGGAATTTTCTTAAAGAAGAATCATTCTCAGTATATAAACTGATAGGCTTCTTGATACAAAATAAAGTGGCAACTCCAGACCCTTTAGAAATTCCAAGAAAACATACTGGAATTTATGAGAGACGCTTGCAGCTGCCATCTCAATTCTCGTGCTTTTTTCTGTTTTCCATTTGTGCTCAATCGACTGAATCGTCTCATTTCTTGCTTAAGTCAACAATCTCACCCACCGACATGTCCTTGTCCTTATATTTAAACATTATCAACTTTAGAAAACGATGTGACGGCCATTTAGCTCACGTGAGTGGATGAGTCACTTCTGTCCAAAGAAAAAGAAATAATACTTTCTAGAAGGGTTCTTTGAGATCTTAAAACAAAAATTCCCATTTTAGATGTTTGGTTTTTTCTGTGTAGTAGCACTGCAAAACTTAATTTCACAGCTGATAACTGTTATCCTTATCATTCTAAAAAGCATAGAGAATATAAATAATATAATTAATAACTATTTTAACCTGCTCCACAGCAAGATAAGTTTTAACCCATTTTATTCACCACGCTAGTGTCAAGTTTTAACCAAACGTCAAGTTTTAATACACATTTTAACGCAATTCACACACGGCCTGAAAATAAAGAAATAAAGAAAGAATGAAATATAAAAATGGCTGAACTTCACTTCCGCTTTGATAGAAATCAAGACCGAACGTGTTTTTAATTTTTATCAAGTTTACAATTCAAATTTGAAATTGAACTTTTGTTTCTTATGGCCTTTTCCAAAAAAGAGTGCTTTGCTTACACATCATTATTTTCACTCCCTCAGGGAGTGAAATCGTCATTCCCTACTTTTCCTTGGGGTGAAGGAGTGATCAACAATACATGAAACTAAACGTCAAAACACTCCCTTTCCCAAAATGAATTCCAAAATTCGTTGACAAGGAGTACACTCCCAAAAGTAGTTTTGGAAAAGGACATTATTTAACAGCTGATTATGAAATGTCAAAATCTGTCAACTAATGCGCACCATACACAGTTCAACTCAATCGTCAACTGAATCAAATCAAATGTAAATCAACCTGTGTTTGGCCTTGTCATTTCATCGATTTGACAGTTGAATGGTTGGTTGAAGCAAAATCAAAAGATTTTGATTTTTTTGAAGTTGAATATAAAGTCCTTCAACTGAATTGAACTGTATGTGGACGAGTTGGTTGATTTGCTGTCAAAACCACAGATGAGTTTAAAAGGGAGATGGGATACCGAGCTGTCAAAATGACAATGCCTACAAGCTATGGACCATAGTTACTGTGCTAGTAACCCATACTATCACAGTAAATATGGTCCTTCCACCTCATTTTTGTTGCTGTTTTTTTCTCATTTATTCACAGACACGAAGAAACAGTAAAATAAAATTTTCGGTATCCGGAGGGTAAGACGTAAGTCAGTTTCCGATCTCGTTTTGTATCTGGTCAAAACAGCATCAGTCGAATTTTTGAATTTAAATCAAGTTGATCTATTGCTAAAAATGACTCTCAACGCGAACACGAATATTTGGAAAGAAATTTTCCAAATAGTTCAAAATAATGAAGAAAAACCAGGCATTGGATGTAATTTTAGAGAAGCAGAAGCAAAGCGTTCCAACTCAGTCTAAGCAGTGTGTGCTCGAACACAAACCTAGTTGACAACTCAGTTTACAATCGAGTTGAAATGTGTATGGGGCACTTAACTCTGAAGTCAAAATTTTTACACTTCGACTACGTCGGAGGGGAAATTTCAACTCATTTCTAAGTTGTATTTGACCAATCAGAATGAATTGACTACGTAGTGACTACGTTAGTGAATGTGGCCAAAATATATCATAAATCATAATTAATAACTATTTTAACCTGCTCCACAGCAAGATAAGTTTTAACCCATTTTATTCACCACGCTAGTGTCAAGCTTCAACCAAACGTCAAGTTTTAATACACATCTTAAGGCCGTGTGTGAATTGCGTTAAAATATGTGTTAAAATTTAACCCGCGTTAAAATTTGACACTAATGAGGTGAATAAAATGGGTTAAAATTTATTGAGCTGTGGAGCAGGTTAAAGTGTGTTAAAATTTGACTTTTCTAGTGATAGAGAAATTTGCTCCTGCTTTTGCATTCAATTCAATCAACGAAATATGGATCAAGAAAAAAAACGAAGGCAGGCTGGAAAACCATGCAATGAATGTAAGTTTGAAATCAATTAATTTATATGAATTCAATGCTTTTGTTTTCTAGGGTCTCATCGTTGTTGAGAATTGCATTGATGTCTTCTGAAAACACTCGAAGTCTTCCATAGCTTACACGGGTAATCTGCCGATAGCATTTATTATTGGAAAAGTTTTAACTTGAACGTCAACTAATAACTTACCCCACGCTCTCTTCTCTGTTTAATTGAATTTCTTGTTACTATGCGTTGATATTTTAAAAGCTATAAAAGAATTAACACGAAATACTTTAAATTTGTCATTTTTCTAAACCAAATACGAATTTATTGCTTTTTTTTTCTTTTGAAATGTATGACGGATATCAGCTGTGAAAAATAAATTCAGTGTTACCACACCGAATAAATCAATTAATCAAAATGGGAATTTTGTTTGAATATTTTTGACTGTTGTTTTAAAAAATGACATTTGATTAACGAAAATAACCAGTTGTTTGTTTGCCTCATACCAATGATCACGTGGAATTATTTCATTTACATTACATATGTGCAAGGCGTTGTCTTCGTGGTTCAATAGAGCCATTTCACAAACTTGTTGGTTCTTGAAATGAATTCTTGTAGGCACGATTTGTCTGCACAAATAGTTGCTTGTGGCTATGGACTTACAAGATGTAAACTCAAAGTCAGTTAGTCCGAAATATTTATCTCTCGCTAATGTGACTGCAAGGTACGGGGTTGCTGTATCTACTAGTAAGCTCATGTTGTTGTGAATAAAAGGCAATGGAATGAGCTTGAATATCTGGAATTCTTGATCATCCGTTAAAGGAATTAACATCTCAAAAACGATTGTTCCAGAAAGTGTCCGCCCTTTGACTGTCATTATCTTGAACATTTCTAAGACCGAAACATTAGGCAACCTCAGCGACGATGGCAGATTCCCATGAATAAGCTGCAGTTGATTACTTAATTGCTTCGGTGTTATGAGCTGAGGGTTAATTTTTGCATGATTCAAATCGAGTATAACATCTTAAAGAATATCTTGAGTAGGTACGTTGAAAATTATTCAGCATCATAGTCAAATACGTGGTGAGGGACATAAAGTGTTGATTTTGTTTTATTTCGTCTTGCTCTTGTCCAATCGTATTAAATGTGTTTGCTAGGAAGGTATTTAATTTTTCAAAATCATTTCTAACTTCTATTGTGTTACGTCTCAATATATTCGCAGTCGAATCTGCAATGGAACTCTGTTTTTTAATGAGGGATGATAGGTGCTGTTCTTGCTTATTTGCCAGGTCTATTTGATTTTGAATATATATACTCGTTGTTTTGTTCAATGCTTGTTATTCTTTGTTGAAGAATATCGATTGTCGCATGGCAATAATAAATTGTTTGCGATTTATCAGCTAAGCAAGCTCTTTCCAATTCTTTTAAATACCTCTTGGTTTCAGTTAGTTCGAGCCAGTAGTTAGTGAGATTGTAATAAACATATAGACTCCAAAAATTGTCTACTGTTTCGCACAGTTCCGACATCTTCAAAATAGATTCCGATTGCATTATCCAAACCACTTATCACAATGTGACGTCTGCGGCTGTCGCACTGATTGGTGATACCAAAAATGTAAGGAGGAATGTCATCAACATAAGTCCTTTTCTTATATTTCCACGTTTAATTTTTGTAGATGGATTTTGCTCAGATGTCAAGAGCGAATTGTCCACCTGCTGGATTGCGGGAGGTGCATTGTCCGCTTCCTCTATTGGTAAAGAACATAAATTATGAATCGCTCGTTGCAGGACACCCCCTTGGGTCTTAATGTTAGCAACCCGTACAAAACCGTCACTTCCCTTTATAACGTCGACTACACGTCCGAGTTTCTATCTTGATGGAGGCATGTTGGATTCTTTCAACAATACTAGGGTGTTTGGCTTAACGTTTTGAGATTCAGTCTTCCATTTTGCGCGTTGTTGTAGGAGATGTAAATACTCATTGGACCATCTTTTCCAAAATGACTGTTGGACATGTTGGATTTGTTTAAACTTATTCAGAGAGCTTAATTTTTTGTCAGTGATATCGAGTTCAGCTATTGAAAGAAGTGGTGCTCCTATTAAGAAATGTCCGGGAGTGAGAGCTTCTAAATCGTTGGGATTCGAAGTGAGCGGCGTTATTGGTCTCGAATTGAGTATAGCTTTGATCTGAATTGTAATTGTAGTGAGTTCCTCATATGTTAAGGACGCATCTCCAAGATGACGAACCAACAAGTTCTTGGCTGACTTTACCGCAGATTCCCAGAGACCACCAAAATGCGGTGAACGGGTTGGAATAAACCTCCAGTTAATTCCCACTTGAACGCAAGAAGATTGAATAGCCCCTTCCATTTTCTTTGAGTGCATTACTTCTTTCAGTTCTTTCAGTTGGTTATTGGCACCAACGAAATTAGTCGCATTATCGCAAAAAATAGTGTGACATAATCCTCGCCTGCCAATGAATCTCTTGAGACAATTTATAAACGCTTCAGTGGAGAGATCTCCAACAACCTCAATATGGACACACAAAAATTGCTAAGTAAGATTTGGTAGGTGTCTTACTTCTAACCTTATAATGGGATTTTATGGGCCCTGCGAAGTCCACTCCTGTAAAATAAAATGGGCGAGATGGCGTTACTCTTTCAAATGGTAGGTTGCCCATCAGCTGGGTGATGGATTTAGGTGTAGATTTCGCACAAATTATGCACCTTCTAATAACTGATTTTGCCTCTCTACCGACGCTTAATATCCAATACTGCTGTCGCGAGATTGCTACTAGTGCTCTATGAGATACATGTAAATTTGTTTTATGAAGATGTTCTAAAATAAGTCTTGTGACAATATTATTTTTTGGAAGAAGGATTTGATTTTTTGCATCCGGAAGTAGAATAGAATTAACCAACCTACCTCCCACACGAATCAGATTAAGTTTTTTGTCAAAATATGGTGTTAAAGGTGATAAACTTGACTTGGTACTCACACCTTGATGATTTTTCAGACCCTTGTACTCATCTGTAAACGCAGCACGTTGAGTGTACATTAGGAGGAAGGAGGTTCCGTCTCTTAGTTCATCAGCGGAAAGCAAACCAGAACATTTCTTATGAATCTCATGCAATATGAAAATATTTTTTGTAACGTGTAGAAAGAATTTTTGTGATTTATATGATTAATTATGTCTTCGTTATTACTTGCAGTAAGCAACGCCGTCTTGATCTTCTTTAATTCAGGTACTACCTGTGGAATGGTGTACTTACTTTCTTCCCAATAACATTCATCCAATTTTAGAAATGCCGGTCCTTCAATTCATTGCGATAAAGATGAAAGGTTTGCAAGAGTGCATCCTCTCGTTATTAAGTCAGCTGGGTTTATTTCTCCCTTTATATGTTTCCATTGTAAAATTTGGGTTTCAGCTTGGATTTTTGCTACCCTATTTGCAACGAAAGTGTCCCATACATAAGAAGGTGAGTTTATCCAAGCAAGTACAGTTGTAGAGTCTGTATAATATGTTATTTTTTGAATATATTTGTTAAACGTTTGAAGTATTCTTTTGACAAGCTCAACCAAAATTTCTGCTGCTTGAAGTTCAAGGCGAGCTATTGTAGTGGTTTTCATTGGAGCTATACGAGATTTTGAACATAGTAATTTGCTAAATATGTTACCTGAATCGTCTTTACATCTTACGTACACACATGCTCCAAGTGCAGACATGCTGCTATCAGCAAAGGCGTGTAGTTCGGTTCTTATCGGGTTCGGACACATTACAAATCTAGGTATGCTGATGTTTTCAAGATCAAAAAATTGATGAATGTAATCCTTCCACTTTCTTGCCAGATCCATGGGAAGCTCGTCATCCCATGAGAAATTTGTCTTCCAAAAATCTTGTACAAAAAGCTTTCCAAGCATTATGAGCCTAAGGGATCAAAAAGGCGTGCAAGATCTGATAGTACAGTTCTGCGTGTAACCGTCGCCGTCGCTTCTGATGTTTTAAATTTGTCAGAGTTAAATCCAAATTCAAAATGATCTATAGTTGGATTCCAAATTAATCCCAAGGTTTTAATAACATCAGATTGATGAAATCTTACTAGCCTTTCTTTGTGTTCATCAGGAATATTCTCTAATATAGTGTTATCATTGGAACAAAATTTTCTTAACTCGAATTTACCTTTTTCTAGGAGGGCTGTTATATCTTCAAGCAATTCTTTGGCTTCCAAAACTGTGTCTGCTCCAGCAAGTAAATCGTCAACGTAGATGTTTTGACTTATGGTTTGCGATGCTTTTGGCTGAACCTTTTCATAATTTTGTGCATGTTGAATAAGACATTTTGTTGCGAGGTATGGGGCAGAAGCGGAGCCGTAAGTTAATGTGTTAAGTTTGTAAATCTTCAGAGGTTGATTGCTGTCAGTTCTCCAAAGAATGAGTTGAAAGGCTCTGTCTTCTGGTCGGACCAAAATCTGTCGATACATTTTACTGATATCAGCTGTAAACGCATACCTTTCTAGTCTGAAACGAATGATAATTGAAAACAAATCAGGTTGAACTGTTGGTCCGATTCCTAGAATATCGTTAAGTGACATTCCGGAAGATGTTTTTGATGAGCAGTCGAAAACTACTCGTAATGCTGTTGAAGAGCTTTCTGGCTTCAAAACGCAATGATGCGGTATGAAGTAGTGCCCTTGTGGAATTTCGGAACTGTCGATTAGACACATATGACCCAATTCTTCATATTCCGATAAGAATTGCGTGTATAGTTGACGTAGCTCACTGTTGCTTTGAAGTCGGCGTTCCAGTGAAAGAAACCTTTTGCGTGCCTTTTCAAACGATTCACCGAGGAGCGATGGATCTTTTTTAAATGGGAGACTTACCATAAATCTTCCATTTGGAAGAATTTTCGTGCTTGCGTTGAAGAAGTCCTCACAATTGCGTTCTTCATTGCTCATGCGCTTTACTGGTGGGTCATGTGTTTCACTCTCCCAGAATCTGCAAACAAGTCTCTCCATCATTGATAATGATGGCGTTGTGGCGATGTTGCAGATAGCACTATGGTTTGTTGCTTGTACACCACCCGCAACTATCCATCCTAATTTTGTGTTCCGAAGCATAGGAAAATCAGGACCAATACTTATTTCTCCTGGAAGCAATAAATGGAAGAATAATTCAGCGCCAATGAGCAAGTCGATTTTTTGATTGCTCATGAATCCTGGATCTGCCAACTGAAGATAGTTTGGCAGATCGCATAATTCGGTGTGAATTTCCTCTGCCTTAAAATCTGTTATCTTGGGTAGGATAATTGCTTCAATGTTGGCTTGAAAATTTGTATTTTTTGATACAAATGAAAGTTGGACGGCAAATTGTGATGCCGTTCCGTGACCTCCTTTTCCGCTTATGGCAGTTTCTGAGCGATGTTTCGGAATTCCTAATGCATGTGGGAATGCTGCTGTTACGAAATGGATCTGTGACCCAGAATCTAATAACGCACTGCAAGGAAGCAATGTTCCACAAGCTGATCGTACGTTAATTAATGCAGTGGCAAGATATACTTGTCGTTGTTTTGACTTAGAAATACTTGCTGCATTGGACGAATGACCTTCCTGCTTCTGCTGCTGATTAAATCTAGAAAGAGAAGATGATGGTGAGTTAATATGCACAGCTTCCCCGCCCTTGACTACTTGCTGCTGTTGACCATCAGTGGAAGAGATTTTGTTGTTTGAATCATTAATTTTTGGTTTAAATTTACTATTATCTTTCTTATAGTGCAACAACGTATTATGTTTGCCATTGCAATGGTAACATCCCCTTGAGTGACACGCATTTTGAGAGTGCACCGATCTTAGACATTTACGACAGAGTCCCAATCGTTGAACTGATTTTTCGCGATCAGCTTCTGAAAGAGATAAAAATTGTTTACACTTATATATTTTGTGATTACCTGCGCTACACATAACGCAGCCATTGGAATTAATTGCTATGGCAGTTGTTTTCCTCTTCTCGTCTGGAGTTGTGATGGTTTCAAGCGTTTGAAACCTAGCCTCAATGAATTTTAGTAAAGTTGATAAGGGAGGACTACATTTTGGATCGTCCAAAGACTGTTCGAAAAGCGTCCTGCTCTCCTTGTCAACCTTCTTCAGAATGATGTGGACGACGACGGGGTCTCAGTCATTTGCCGGATATCCTAGGTTGATCAGGGCCTGAATTCCCTCTTTTGTGAGGTCATGTAATTTTCGCAAGCTGGAAGCAGTTCCTGATGCTGTGTGTTGACCCATCAATTTTTCGAGCTGCGCAGACAAAAGAAGCCGTTTATTGTCATATCTGTCAGTCAGTGTTTTCCATGCAGCTTCAAAATTGCTGTCTGTAGCTGGAAATCCTAGCACTAAGCTTAGTGCTTCCCCTGTCAGATTAGTTTTCAGGAAATATAGCTTCTGGGCCGGTGATATCGGTTGTTCAAGAATCATTGGTTTGAACAGATTGTAAAATGGACGCCAATTAAGATAATTTCCATCGAATTTTGGCAGCTCGATCTTTGGGAGTTTCAACGATGTATTTGCAATGATATTTCTTGAATCGTTCAAGTTGACGCCTGTTTGCGGTATTCCAGTCAAAAGCAACTCCAACTGTTCTTGAAGATTGAAGTAGACCTTGACATCGTCTTCATTTAATTCATCATCAATTTGTTGGAAAACTAATTTCAGCTGTTCAAAATTGTCCTTTAAATTATTGACCTTTATGTCAAACAGTTGGGAGTTTGAGTTAATTAACTCCGGCATACACTTGTTCAACGATAACTGGAAATGTTTTGCCAGCATTTTGTATTTTGCACTTGATCTTGATGACTTCATCTTTCGTTCTTCTGATGCTGCTGCGGATTGTTCTGACTGAGATGCTGGTGGTGGTTTCTCCTTGTTCTCCTTGGCTTGGTCTGCTGATTCCTGCAAGCTGCTTACACGATTGATGATGTCTGATTTCATGTTTTCGTAGACCTTCTTGATCTTGTCGTAGTACTCCTTTGTGAAGTACTCGTGGTGACTTTGGTCTGAGTATTGGTCTCGGATTTCAGAGTCATTTGTGTCAAAGAAATCCCACAAATTTTCCAATCTCTCTTTTTTTTTGGATGAGCTTTGTCAAAGTCTTTCGACTATTGCTGTCCTTACTGTAGTTGCGGGCAAGATCTAAAATTTCTTGTCCCGTTTTTTCCTGAAGGTCAGATAGCTCTTCTAGTCCTTTAGGATACACATCACTATCACCAATTTTCGACATATTTTTTATTATTATGACAGATGTTTATATTTATACAGATATTTTTTATTTTTGTTTTAAACGGCGCACTGATTCTACACTCTTTTCTTTTGTCGTTGTTTTTTAAGCTTCAACTGATCACTGATTCTACTGTATTACACTTCACTACTTCATGTACACTTAAATTATTTAAGTAGTGTCCTGTCACGGTCGCCAATGAATAATTAGAAATTGGAATTTGGTTCAAGAATAAAAGACTTGTTTTCTGGTTGAGTGTTAACAATAGAAATGAATTTATTTTAACTTAAATTATGGTCGAGGTGTGTATGAAAATTGAGAACCTGCGATGTGTTCGCATGCTATCGTGGGAACTGCACACTCAGCAAGTCAGTGTGCAGTCGACGACTTATTCAAATTTCGTCTGTGAACCTTTAAAATTAGGCGTTCACATCGCAGGTCTCATTACATTTAACTTGGACAACGGAAATCAAACTAAATTAATAAAAACGAATATGATCTATACTCTGTCCGATAAAAATTGGCAGTACAGGCCTTATGGGAGAGCTTTTTAAAAATCAGTGGCGCGCTGTTCTCTACACCATACCCAATTGAAGGAAACTCCTTTAAAAAGTTTTATAAAACACCCATTAATTTTTGATGGCATCCGACGTAAAACCCCTGCTACCTGCCTGGCACATACTTGAGCATGCACTGATCGTTCTGTGCTGATTTTCAACCCTCATTGAATCACACATATTCAGAGTTGCCTTTTTCTATTTCGTAACTCACTTCGTATTTTTTTCTAACTTTTTCAATGGATTTCTGTTGAGGAGCTTTTGCTTTGAGAGCTTTCTTAACGATGAGTGTTATCGAGTTGTGTTTCACTTTTGCATTTCTTTTAAAGTTTTGCAAATCAGTTAAAATGCAGTTATAAAAATCAAAGCCATTTTATTTGAGGAAGATTATTATTTGCGTAGATTCTCGTACCCGGTGGTAGCTTTGTCGATTTTGCGAGTAATTTTTTCGCATTATTGTGATAATATTATTGTGCTGTTGTTGTTCTATTGTTGTGTGGTTTGTTTTTTTTCTTGTTGTGCTTTTTTGTGTTGTTTGTATATTATCTTTGTGATTTTGTTGTGTTGTTTGTGTTTTATTGCTGTTCATTTGCTTTTGTTGTGTTGTGCAAATTTAAAATGGCTTCAACATCAAAATGCTCAAAGGACTTGAGTGCCGAAAAAAAGAGATATAGTTGAGGCGACAAAAGCAATTTGTAAGAACCTGCAAAGTAAAACCGAGGCTGTAAAGCAGGTTGTTGATATATATCTGTATCTGAACGAACAGTGTACAGACTTCTAAAGGAAAATAGCACCAGAGGCCACAACTCACCACAAAAAAAGAAAAACCAGTCTGGTCGTAGCATTAAAATTGATGATTTTGATAAATGTGCAATCAGACAAATTGTTCACCAGTTTTTTTCAAGTAATGAATTGCCGACGCTGGACGCGCCTTTTATCTTGCCTCTTGGTGGTGTGGAAAAGATAAATTTTATTTCATTTTCATATATAATAAAAAACGAAATGAAAATCAATGTAAAAAAGAAGAATGGCAACCCTGCAGTTATTTCATTTAGCTTTTTCGAATTCAAAATGTGCATTACGGCAACCCTGCAAGAGCTTTTTTGAGAAAAGTACTTATGGGTAGGAAAAGAGTGCGAACGAGATGCAGATATCTCTATCTTCCCTGTACTGCCAATTTTTATCGGACAGAGTATAGTTCATTCGAGTTTGCATAATGACATAAATTATCCTCGGCGATTTTAACGCAAAGCTGGGAAAAGAGGACATCTTTGATGAAACAGTCGGAAAGCACAGCCTGCACGTCACCACTTCCGATAACGGATTCAGGCTGATCGATTTTGCTGTGGGGCAAAATGTTGTGGTAGCAAGCACATGGTTCCCACATCTCAACATCCATAAAGGTACATGAAGATCTCCTGATCAATCAACCGTCAACCAGATTGATCACATTGCCATCGACGGAAGGCACTTGTCTAGCATTCTAGATGTTCGAACTTTCCGAGGAGCCAACATCGACTCGGACCACTACCTCGTCGTAGCCAAGGTAGTGCTACGAATATTCCGACAACGGCCAAAAGAAGGAAATGCTTCAAGAAAAATCGACGTCGGACGGCTACAATTGCAAGAGATCGCCAGATTCTTCTCTGATCGAGTATCAAGTAACCCCTTAAGGAGTCCTATGCCGCCAACATCAAGTATCGTAGACCAGTGGAAACATTGCCAGAAAGCAGTTAGAGATGCCGCTTCTAATGTGCTAGGTTTCACACAGCCACCAAAACGAAACCCCTGGTTTGACGAAGAATGCAGGCAGGCCCATGCAGCCAAGCAGAAGGCATACAAAGCGGCGCTGAATATAGAAGGACAAGAGCTGCTCGTAAGCTCTACGAGCAAAAGAGGAGAGAGGAACGCCGGCTTCTCAGGAGAAAAAAGAGGGGGCATGAGAAGCGTCAGATCGAGTATGGTGAGAGAGCCAACAGCAGGAATGAAGTTCGGAGGTTTTATCGGAAGGTAAAACAGCTGGCTCTAGGTCATCAAGCAAGAACATCATAGTAGAATCGCAGTCAATGCTGGGGATTTGGAAAGACCACTTCTGTAGACTGTGCAACGGCGACGACGAACAAAACCCCGCCGTCAGACAGGAGCCTTTCATCGGACACGATGATAGCCAACAATTCCGTGAACCCGACCTAGAAGAAGTGAAAACAGCAATATCAGGGCTGAAATCCAACAAGCCGCTGGAACAGATGGTCTAGCTGCCGAGCTGTTCAAAGCAGCAGGCAACGATCTAGATAGGCGCATGCACCAAATCACCTGTAACATATGGTCGGAGGAATGCATACCCGATGAATGGAACCTCAGCAGTGTCTGCCCAATCCTGAAAAAGGGAGATCCTCTAAACTGTGCCAACTACAAAGGAATCAGTCTACTTAACATCGCCTACAAGATCTTCTCTGCCGTAATATGTGAACGTCTGAAGCCTTTCGTCAACAATCTGATTGGTCATTATCAATGTGCCTTCAGGCCAGGAAAGTCAACCATCGACCAAATTTTCACGTTGCGGCAGATCCCAGAAAAAACCTATGAACTCCAAATCGATACCCACCACCTTTCATCGATTTTAAGGCCACGTATGACAGCATCTACAGCGACAAACTGTATAAAGCTATGTCTAGTTTTGGTATCCCTGCCAAGCTCGTTCGCTTGAGCAAAATGATGATGAAGAACTCACGCTGCTCCAACAAGGTTGGTAACGAGCTTACGGAATCTTTCGACGTCAAAAAAAATTTCAGACAAGGCGATGCACTGTCGTGCGATTTCTTTAACATCGTTCTTGAGAAAAACTCCACCGTCAACACCAGAGGCATTATATTTCAAAAATTGGGGACAACACAGCGTGATGTCCAATGGCGCTTTTGTGAGAATTGAGGCAGAAGCATCCAAAATGGGTTAAGCTGTAAATGAAAAAATAACTAAGGTAAAACTGTATAACACCCTCATCATCCCAGTCCTGCTGAATGGTGCAGAAGCATGGAACTTGATAAAAACGAATGAATGCGCCTGGGCAAAACAGATGTGCAGATTTCTGCGCAGCAAAATTTAAAATACACAGGCTTTTATGGGAGCAAATTCTGCATGCAGAACAGCGCTGCGTGATGTCTCTTTCTAAATTTTCTGCCTAGTTTCATTGCAGCCAAAATTGAAAAACAAAATTTTCCAAATAATTGCTATAAGTAGTGCCTTAAATTGAAAGATTGTTGACACTGTTGACAAATTCTTCACATCTGTTTTGAGCAGAACTTGTTTAATTGATTTTTAAAGGTAACGTATCCGTAAAATTACACACTATTAGAAAATTATCAAAGTTCCCTTTTGTATTTCAAGACGAAGGCCGAAAAAATTTACGTTTTCAAGCGAGATGGCCGCAGACGAAATCAACTGACGAAATCACATCTCGCATCCAAAAGCTACGCTACAACTTGAACATGAAACAAGATTCTTCGACAAGATGTCTGTGTGGACATGGATTTTTCTGCCTCCAATGTATTTTTTCAAGACATGTTCATGAATAGGGCATCGTTCATGCCCAGTGGAGCCGGTCTGTAATAAACAACGCGACAACCAAAACAAAAACAAATTTGGCAGGTGTCGTTTTTGTCTTGACAAATCTTGGCAGAGTTTCTGCACGTGTGTTTTGCTTGAAGCGCTGCATGCAGCGCTGCGTGGCGTGCAGAAATTCTGAACATCTGTTTTGAGCATTGGGCTGTTTCGAGAGGACAGTTCTTCAGGTCATCTTTGGCCCCATGTGCATTGATGAGAAATGACGAAGAAGATACAACAGCGAACTTTACGGGTTGTACAACGACATGGACTTAGCCAGAAGGGTCAAGGTGCAGAGACTCAGCTGGCTCGGTCATTTAGAGCGGATGGACACCACTGCTCCGGCCCGGAAAGCCTTCGATACTTTTCCCGAAGGACGTAGAAGGAGAGGAAGACGGCGACTAAGGTGGCGCACACAAGTGGAAGAGGACCTCAATCAACTTGGAGTGCAAAACTGGAGACCGAGCTGGCTAGGGACCGAGCTGGCTGGCGGAGACTGTTGATTGAGGAACATCAGTGTACCCTCGAGGCCGCGAGTCCATTTTTAAACGTACTTTTAAGTATAGCGATTCGTTTCTTAGCCGTGCTATGCGAATGTAGAACTCTCTTCCAAACTCTGTCTTTTCCAATAATTGTAATTTTCAGGAATTCTAAACCACGTACTTGCATCGAAACCCCTTTTATGAAATCCTGTCTCCATTTCTCGCGCTCTGCCCTTGCCATATAAAGGGTATAGAAAAAAGCCCTTGAGTGCCGAGTGCCAATTTATAAAAAGTCAATTTATTTGGCATTATAAATTTCTAAAAATATATTTATTTGACTCAAACAATTATACTTTTCCAGGGAAAATTCAATGCGGTAGCAATTTTGCGCACACAGCCAGTGGTGATTTTTTATATTAAACGCTGATCTTTGTTTAACACGATCGTTGTCACAATAATAACAACAAAATAATTTGCTTCCAACCTCGCACCCCTCGCGCCCTTCGACAGCCACTTTCTAAACCGAGAAACATCTGTATATACTCCAGCCGTCCCCATTCCACATGTGTCCATACCCCAGGAAACAATTCCGGCAACTTTCTCATTACAAATCAACAGACCACCCGAATCGCCTGGACACGAATCTGATTTCTTCGTCGAAGCGCAAATCATTCCATTAGTAAACATTGAACCGTATAGTTGCTTGCAAAATGTTACATCACGAACTTCAACCGGCTCAATCGAAATCTGATCGGAAACAAGAAACGATTGACTGAAATGTTTGAATTGTTTAAACAAGAAGAACTCACTTTGGAATTTTCCCAACTCCTAACGAAACATTTTTGTTCTTCCTTTGGCGGAGATCTCGGCATTTCTATAATATTTATATTGGGGTCGTAAGAAGAGATATAATTTCTCAAAACTAAATACGCAACATCGGCGAAAAGCGTTTTGCCTCGTCTTCGTCTATATGCTCGGTGAATTTTTATATGAGCAATATCCACCAAACGTGTTGCTGCTGAGGATATATTTTGTAATCCGACAACAACGACAAGTTCAAAGGGTAGGTAGCGTCTATTATGCGGTCTGGAACAGGAGATTCTGTTAAGATGTAACTGTTAATAAGTGGAAACTTACATAAAGACACAATGGGCAGCGGTAAGAACTCTTTTCGGGGATATGACAGCACCGTCACAAATGTGATTCAATCCCAAATCTGATGCTCCATTTTCATTTGGATAAAGTTGAATGGAGACCGTATAATTGGATATGGTTTTTGGTTTTGGTGTTGTTGTTGGTTTTGGTGTTGTTGTTGTTGGTGTTGTTGTTGGTTTTGGTGTTGTAGTTGTTGTTGGTTTTGGTATTGTTGGTATTGTTGTTGTTGGCGTTTTTGTTGTTGGTGTTGTTATTGTTGATGTTGCTGTTGGTGTTGTTGTTGGTTTTGGTGTTGTTGTTGTTGGTTTTGGTGTTGGTGTTGTTGTTGGTTTTGGTGTTGTAGTTGTTGTTGGTTTTGGTGTTGTTGTTGGCGTTGTTGTGGGTGTTGTTGTTGGTGTTGTTGTTGGTGTTGTTGTTGTTATTGTTGTTGTTATTGTTGTTGTTGGTGTTGTTGTTGGTTTTGGTGTTGTAGTTTTTGTTGGTTTTGGTGTTGTTGGTTTTGCTGTCGTTGGTTTTGGTGTTATTATTGGTTTTGGTGTTGTTGTGGTTGGTTTTGGTGTTGTAGTTGTTGTTGGTTTTGGTGTTGTAGTTGTTGTTGGTTTTGGTGTTGTTGTTGGTTTTGGTGTTGTAGTTTGTGTTGGTTTTGGTGTTGTTAGTATTGTTGTTGTTGGTTTTGATGTTGTTGGTATTGTTGTTGGTTTTGGTGTTGTTGTTGTTGGTGCTATTGTTGTTGGTGGTGTTGTTGTTGTTGGTGTTGTTGTTGTTGTTGTTGGTGTTGTTGTTGTTGGTGTTGGTTTTGGTGTTGTTGTTGTTGGTTTTGGTGTTGGTGTTGTTGTTGGTTTGGGTGTTGTAGTTGTTGTTGGTTTTGGTGTTGTTGTTGGCGTTGTTGTGGGTGTTGTTGTTGGTGTTGTTGGTGTTGGTTTTGGTGTTGGTTTTGGTGTTGTTGTTGTTGGTTTTGGTGTTGGTGTTGTTGTTGGTTTTGGTGTTGTAGTTGTTGTTGGTTTTGGTGTTGTTGTTGGCGTTGTTGTGGGTGTTGTTGTTGGTGTTGTTGTTGGTGTTGTTGTTGTTGTTGTTATTGTTGTTGTTATTGTTGTTGTTGGTGTTGTTGTTGGTTTTGGTGTTGTAGTTTTTGTTGGTTTTGGTGTTGTTGGTTTTGTTGTTGTTGGTTTTGGTGTTATTATTGTTTTTGGTGTTGTTGTTGGTGTTGTTGTGGTTGGTTTTGGTTTTGTAGTTATTGTTGGTTTTGGTGTTGAAGTTGTTGTTGGTGTTGTTGTTGTTGGTGTTGGTTTTGGTGTTGGTTTTGGTGTTGTTGTTGTTGGTTTTGGTGTTGGTGTTGTTGTTGGTTTTGGTGTTGTAGTTGTTGTTGGTTTTGGTGTTGTTGGTATTGTTGTTGTTGGTTTTGGTGTTGTTGGTATTGTT